>CM050171.1:32554624-32564624 GCA_027410445.1 Discoglossus pictus
AACCTTATTTGGGGTTAATCAGAGGCACTTTAAATGATGGCAGGTGTATGCTGACTCCTATTTAACACGATTTGGAATGTGATTGCTTAATTCTGAACACGGCTACATCCCCAGTTATAAGAGGGTGTGCAGACTTATGCAACCACATTATTTTTCTTTTTTTTTTTTTCTTCCCTTCCCCTAAAAGATTTCAGTTTGTTTTTCAATTGAGTTGTACACTTTATAGGTCACATTAAAGGTGGAAAAAGTTCTGAAATGATTTATCTTTGTCTTATTTGTTTACAGCACAAAAACCTGACATTTTAACAGGGGTGTGTAGACTTTTTATATCCACTGTATATATATAAATTATGTTGTGGTGAGGACCTTCTGTGCTTCAATGTAGCTGTATACCATGTAGGGTAACCCAAGATGGGCAGGTCATAGCAGAGGGGTCAGACAAATTGCGGGCCACTGGAGAAGGAACTGACAACCCACTCCAGTGACCAGGATAACCTTATGGATAAGCTGCAGACCATAAGGTCATAGAAAGTTTGACACAACTTAACAATATATATGAATAAAAACATACACACTGTTTTTATTAATTTCCAGTTGCCTGGAAAATAATCCTTTTCAGTACTCCTACCCTAATACTACATCTACCACTCTCGAGTGTGCAGGTTTTATATTTACAATTTGTTAATCACTTTATAGCCAGTCTCACATCCTTCACATTTGTTTTGACACATTGCCTACCACTTCAGGAGATTTGCCACTAATGCCAAACATAAGATGTTTCCAACAAAACCATCATAAGATATTGCATGCCATCCCTGAAGATGGAGAGAGGTCCTACAGCAAAGGGAATCTAGCATTTCTAGCTTTAATTTTCTTTCTTTTTGATTTTAAGATTATATCGAAATATGTTGCTTAGCTCACCTACATTATAATCTTTACAGCAAAGTACCTTACTTTTTAAACACAATATTCAGAATATTCCAGAATATTCAGGATTTGGTAGTCCCATTGCTCTGAAATGTTTAGCATTTTTAAAGCTTTGTGTGTTTCATATCCCCATAAAGATCTCTTCTTGGTTCCATGCAACCACAAATGGTCATTAGCTAAGCTAGTCATTATTTTGAGAATCAGCTGTTCCATGACAGGAACACACCAAGCTTCATCTAGTATCTTTGTGTCCAGTATGAGAGTTGTGGTTTCATTGCAGTGACCAGCTGTTAGGCATATGGTGGAGAGAGTATGGTCAACTACCCTATGTGTCAGCAGGTGCTGAAAGTTGATCATCAATGTGCGTGACAGCTCAGTGGCGGGAGAGACATTTTACAGTCATGCTCAGTACTGATTTATAGGACTGAACACTTGTAACCTCAGCCTACTGAGAAACATGTGCTAAGGACATTCTTTTTCTGGGCTCTCAAACGTTTTATAGAACAGACATGACGTTCAATGTGGTGCTCTGGGACAGAGCTTGAAATATCCTGGGAGCAAAGGAGCCATGGCTTTTTGGCATTTGTGCTTGTACTTATAACTTTATGTACACCCTCTTCAATAGCTACTAAGATTGTTCCTATTTGTTCACATCCTGGAAGACCACAACTACAAGCAACTGAAGGGTAGGGTTCCTTTATCCTAAAAACACATTGCTTACTGCATCTGATGAAAGAGATGGTATTGGCCAACGTACATACTCTTTGTAAACTAAATCAAACCTCAAAAATTTAGCTAAATGTATCTGCTCAATGAAAGGCTATTGACTATCTTGGCTATACTCTCGAACACTGGCAACAATGATGTCTGCCAAACCTTGTATAATTCTCCAACTCCTAAGTTCTTCACTGAGATGCTTGAATTTAAGAGTAGGTGGGGAACAGACATTGTGGTGCAACAAGCCACACTTAAAATAATTCTTCTTTGCTTTGTCTGAAAGAGGGTGTTTGATAATGTATTACTGTGTGTTTTGGTTTTTCAGATGATACCCAAAGCAGAATAAATATGATTCAAATCTTTAACTGATCTGGGGCTTGCCCCTGTTGGCCAAGGAGCAGCAACATAGTTGTATGAGCCATAAGTGTCTGCCAACGACATCTACCGTTGTAAGCATGCTCTGTGCACTTCCTATTGGTTTCAAGCAGGTTTATTTAATGTTTTTTTCATTCAAAACTCAACTTGAGTTATATTTAAAACATTCACTTTTAAGTGCATGAAAAAAAATAATGATATTATATATGTTTTTGTAATTTAATCCATGAACCACCTGAGATAAGCTCATGAATCACAGTTTGAAAACCTATGCTCTATATTGATTACAGTAGACCTGTATATTCAGCATGATCCTACATAAATAAATTGTAAATGTATATTATTTTACTACATATGTTGTGCACCATATGATATATTTAAATGCAATGTATTTGCTGCTTTTTTTTTTTACATCATTATTTGGAGTTTTTGATCCATTGTAGCATTTTTTTGTTGATAAAAATTGTTGGTGTCCTTTTAGACTAGAGGATAATTATGGTCCTCCATCTTCAAAATATAATTCCTATTTCTTTGCAGTTGCATACCTGAATGCTTTACTGGCAAAAGGAGCAGTGTGGCTGTGGAAAGTTCAAATTTGTTGATAATTTTGTGCCTTTTCCCAAGAAACATCCTTGTATTAATAACTAGGGCTTTCTCCCTACCATTATCATAGCTGCCATGAGGTGCTATTGAACAGATGTTTGAGCTACCCATCGTAAGTGATCAGCTGTCAGTACAAAGGGTCTGGCAGCGAGGAGGAGACTGCCAGATTAAAGGAGGCATAGGTTTATCCAATGCTGGATAATCCGTGTCCTACTATACTTTTATTGTGAGATCAATACTATACTTTTAGAGATCATTTCCTTATGGGCATGATTTGACATTTTTGTTCTTCAACCAATTTTCCCTGCTTCTAAAATAAGATGTGTGTAATTCCAGATTTGATATCATGCATTATTCCCTATGGTACCCTGGCTCTGTTTCTTCCTCCCCTAGATGTTTCCCTGGGCCCTTTCTGTGTTTAGGGCCTACTGGTTACAATTGATCCCATTATTGTTACTAAGCTGATGGTGGTACCTGTTTTGGTGTTGAATATACTAATGTGACCACTACATTGAAATGTACAGCTCTTACAATGTTGTATATTCTGGGCTATAATTCCAGGTGTGCCAGAACCACTTTTGAATTTTATACTGTATGATCTTATGGCACCTCACTGACTAGGCCTTTGCATTAATAAACCACTAGCACATCCTCAGATTTCTCATGTCCATAGCTTAATGTTCTGGTACTGATCCGTTCTCTGATACCTGCTTCCTTCCTGCAAGGTGTTCCCTTGCTATATATGTTCGATCGCAAACATCAAAAGGTCAGATAATTTCTTCAATGTGTTAATTTTATATTATCAGAAGTCTGAATGTAGCCTATCTGTCGTAGCCTATCTGTCGTAGCCTATCTGTCGTAGCCTATCTGTCGTAGCCTATCTGTCGTAGCCTATCTGTCGTAGCCTATCTGTCGTAGCCTATCTGTCGTAGCCTATCTGTCGTAGCCTATCTGTCGTAGCCTATCTGTCGTAGCCTATCTGTCGTAGCCTATCTGTCGTATTTTTTTTTTTTACTTTAAAGGGACTCTAAACTCATGCATACTCCTGTACCTTCATGTAGAGCAATCAAATAGGGCATAACATGTGTAAAATCATTTTATAAAGCAGCAAAAGAGTTTCAGTGTTTGAATGTAAAAGTTAACATTGCAGCATTTAAAAACTGGTTATTTACCTTGAGACTTGTCATCAGTTGTCTGGTCCACAAGATTTATTAAGCTTATGGGAACATGCTCTGAGGTCCTGAAGGGACTATACATTACATCCTTGGTTAAGCGGCTTATATACTTTTGAATCTCATATTTTTTGCCCCCCCTAAAGTAATAACTTTAACATTATTTATTGAAGCAAACTTAAAAATGTGCATGAATTTAAAAAATATATTGTTTTTCCTCTGGGTTTTCAGAGCTGATACTGATAAATTCTGTGACAACTTAAATGGGAACAGGAGGCTGCCAAGTAAGTTGTTGGCACTTTTTACCCATTTGTTAAAACTATATTGAAAGACAACATGATCTACAGTAATATTTCAACACCATTTTCCTAAAAAAAAAAAAATGATGGTGTCAAGGAGCTGGTGAGATGTGCTATTTAATGCGTATTGCAGACAGTGATGAAATGGAAGAAGACCTTGCCTAAGTGTGTCGGACTGTAATGTAACGGCTGCCAGGCTGAGGCAGAATATGCACTTTGGGTAAAATTGCTGCATCAATCTTCACATTCTTGTAATTGATCCTATTTATAGCGGTGTAATATAATGAACAATGACATAAAATATTACTGTAGTTTCCCAAAGTGGCATCTAATTATGAGATTATTAATTTGCAGATTGATCACTTTTTTTCTGTTTTATCACATAGTTGAAATTGTGTTTCCACTGGAGAAAGGAAAAAGAATGTAAAAACTGAGAATTGTGCCTTGGCTACCCGCAAAAATATTCATAATCATTTGTTCCTGTGTGTATGTATACTTAAATACATCCACATAGACATGGAAAATGGGGGGACGTGTACAGGAATTAGGATTTCCTGGCTCAGTGGATCATCCAATGGACAAAGAATGATGCAGTACAAGATCTGTAACCGATATATATACAGACCTGCTGCCTGTGTATATGTAATAAGTCTCTATTTATCTTTGTTCAGACAAATAATAGTGCTATGTACTGCTAAATAAGGGTTTAAGTTGAACCGTCGTCTTCTCTTTCAGAGGAGCTAACATTTGCAGCTGTAGTATCTGGGTAAGCAGAAGGGCTATCGGTGCATTTGCTAGAGTAGAAAATAAAGGGGGTAAGATGCTGGTTTTCGCCCTAAGTATTGTATGAGGGCTCAAACTGGATGGGGAGAGGCGCATCAAGCAAGGAGGCAGCTTGACAGTCTGGTATTATTAAAGCTCTTCAACATAAAGATATGTTAAGGGTCATTGAAAAAACTATTTGTCTGGCTCCTAATTAACCTGGCTGGGTTTTAGTTTTCAGATAAATCTGTCAACCCCCTATATTAAACAGGTTTTTTTTAGCTTGTTTTAGACAGATGTACTATTTATTTACTGTACGGTGGAGGGCTTCTATAGCTCTTTTGCCCACCATATAATAAATTGTTGTGGTGAACTACCTACTCATAAGATCCACAACACAGGCTGAGATCCCGCTCCATGCTGACGATAGCAGTAAGCTTGAAACAGCTGTACGTGGATAGGATTCTCAGCTTGTGTAAAATCCAGCCTTGGCTTTGCCTTTAAATCTGTGTAATACAGCAGGCATAAGCTTAAAGGAAGCCATGTTTGAAAATGGCTATGGATTGAAGAGCGAGGCATATGTTGGCACATTTGCATGTCCCAGCTCATCTTCCCAGAATGCAGTGTGATAACTGTAATTCTCAGAATTCTGAGCTTTAAACAGGTTTTTTAACTTGTTTTAGACATTCAAATGTGAACACAGATGTACTATTTATTTACATATATATGTGTGTGTGTATATAATAAATTTATTTATTCGGCCTCATACACACACATTGTTAAACCAACCCTTTGCTTTGATAAAGGAATGGTTGGCACCCACATCCAATGACTGATTCAATGTTCAAACTAGTACTCACTAGCCTCCAGTCTTTCTCATACTCCTCTGTGTACAACTGCTTAAGACTATGACATATTTTCATGAAACCTCCTTTCTGCTGAGTTCTGCTGGGATTTTCTTGACTACTATTTCTCTTGAAGCAGCAGTTATAGCCTTGCTAGGATGCAGAGATTAAGCACTTGAGAGCATAGCATTGTTTGGCTACCTGGACCAGGTGTTTCTTAGCTGTGTGGCATCCATCTTGTAATAAGGAGCACATTCAGGGCTTGTGTTGCTAGAGTATATATCTCCCCCCATTGTCTTTTTTTTGTTTAGTTTTTTCTCCTATCCTTTATTGTTGTATTCACAGGTTGAAGTTTTGCTGTTGATCATCCTCATTTTCCCACACAGTCCTTGATCAGATGCTTCATATGTGGGAGAGCTGCGAAATCCCAGGAGCTTCTGTAAAAGAATATGAGCAATTACTATAAATGTAGTAAACCTTGGAGAGCTCACGCTAAAAATGAATCATGCAATCTGTGTTACCAGTAAATGAAATTCTTACTATTTATAGGAATTCTTCCGCTCTACAAAATACATTGATAGAACTGTGATAATCAACAGGATTCTTAAATGGGTCAGAAGTACAGTTTTTTTATTTTCTTTTTAATATATAGAAAAGGAAAATGAAATTATACGGAGACTGTTACCCCAAAAATAAGTTGGTTTCATCTTAAAGAGCATGAACAATTGTCTACACATTGCATTGGTAATTTTCTTTATACTATATAATTCTGGAGAAAATTGTGCAGCTCCTGTGCCCTAATATGCAGCTCACTGTGCTAATTCACAGTTTAGATGACTTGATAAAGGGAGAGGAGGTGGTCTAAGTCAATAATAACATTTGGGGTATTACTTTGGACACGGCAGAGAAGAATGGCCCCTGAATACTAAACAGTTACAACTAAACTCCAACAACAGGGTCACTTTAACTTGTACATACCATATGTACTAAAAGGTTAAATGTTTTATATATATATATATATATATATATTGTTAGAACTTTATTCCTTTGTTATCCTTTATTGCATATGCATTAATCCTGTACATCTTGCTCACCATATTATGAAAATTCAAGTTGGAGAGCAGGGTCTGTGTTCCTCAAAATGTTTAATCTTTCAGGGTTCCTCTGACAAAAGCTAAGCTAGTTGTTTATAGATGGATGTTGCAATCCCCTATGTGGTATTTTAGTATAAAGATATGAATATGATCATATTATTAGTTATAATGTATTTTCAATATAATATTTATATAGCTAATATTTTGTCAATAATCATTCAACCAACATGAATAATCCGATTGCTGTATTTGCTGTGACTTAAAAGTGCAATAATGGGAAGGTGCGACATGATACAAAAATGTGGGCCATCCTGCTTCTACGTACATGCTGAGGCTTGACGGCAACATAGAAATAATTTGAAACTTTTGTTTTGAAATGAAGCTGTATTACCTGTCATCTATTAGTATGTATTCTAGAGAATTGGAGGATTCCTTTTAATTTTAGACGGGGAAGAATTCCAAACCTTGGACAGTGACCTTTTTCAGGAGTCAATACAATACAGAAGGAAGAGCATTTATTAGTTTAGAGTAATCAGTTTATTGCAGTATATAGTGCACCTTTTTATTGGACAAACATATTCATAGGTTTCATGACTAGCTTTCGAGAGCATTCCTCTTTGTCGAGTCAGAGTCAATACTAATTGTAGATTACCAAGTACAGCAAAAAAATACAGGATTAACAAATCATTTGCTGTTCAGCCAGCTGTGCAAGTGTGTGGGGGTGCCTACCAAAGTAAGTAAATTGGGGTCGTAAATAGTTTCACATCTAAGGAACCATAGCGCTGTAACCAAACTCAGGAAGAAGGCAGAGAATAAAAAATAAACACATATATTTACAATCATCAATGTTAGAGGTTACAAGAAATTTTGGTAATGAGATAAAAATGAGATAAAAATTCCATGTCTACATTAAGGCTTGTGTTATTACTGTTAAAGATCATAATCATTTTAATTTCAAATGTATTTCTTTCCTTAATGTTTTAAAAAAAACAAAAAACCTTTGAGCATTTTCATTTTGAGATTTTTCATGGAGTGGTTTTTCTGGGTGAAATGGTGTCCAACTAGAGTACATACAGTAGCTGTCTTCACTGTGCTTATTGATGGAAAGTCTGTGTAGATGCATCCTCATATGTAATTTCAATATATTAGTTGTCGTATTGCGAGTTTGTGTGCAACGATCGCAAAGTTACGGGTTTGCACATGCCGCGGCCCATGATAAGCGGCCAAGCTATAACTTTCAGGACACCCATTGCTGGCCTTGAGTTGAGCTATGAATTATCATGATTTATAAAGGCATTGTATAACTATTGTTTTCAATAATAATGCACAGTCTACATGTTATACTTATTAAAGTCTAAGCAAAATCAATTCTGAATATTTCCATTTTAACTGGTGAAACATTTTGTGTGTAAGAACTAGTTTTCTTTATAATTAAAATTTAACTCCTATTTATTTTCAGTACTTAGAACCTCTGCATAAATATTACAATTATGTATCAAAATATTCATCCAGAATGCAGAAAGATATTCTCTTTGCTGATGTATATTCTGCAAAAATAATAGAAACTTTATTGCATTTGTTGATTTGCCAGATAAATGTGTTCTGTTTTGATACGGTTGAGTTGAATTATAATCGCACACCATATGGCGACGTGGAAGTGCCCTAAAATGCTGCAGGAAATTTTGTGAATGCTTTTAAATTATTAAAGCTGTGCTTGTTTTAAGTACTTTTTAAGCAACACTTGCACTACAGTTTCTGTATGGCTTACATTCTGCATTATGCTAGCACAGTCACTGATTGTTGTGTGTGTATAATATTATTATTATTATTATTACTATTATTGATTTGCAAGTTGCAAAATAATTACGTAGCACTGTACATAGGTTAAGTTCAAGGCAAAAAATATTAACGCATTGAAAAGAATGAAGGGCCCTGTCTTTGAGCTTACAATCTAGTGTGCATGGTGCTTTAGGTGTTTAAATGTGGCATTGATCTTTAATGAAGCTTTAATGCAAGGAAATAAATATTCATTATTAAACATGTTTTCAAACATCAACTCACAAACCACCAGTTGAGATGCTTGTCACAAATGGTCTGTCACAAGCTTGTGTCCTTGCCAAGGTAAAACATTTTAACACTACAGAAGCCAATGGCAACCATCTGCTTCTGTTAACATGAGCTTGTGTCTCAACAGTCAGAACTGCTTTCCAGTAAGAGTTGCCTCCACCCTTTAATGACCTCTTAAGGGGTGTGTTATGATAGAAGTGCCCACTGGACTGTTTGTGGTTCCTTAGTTATTATATGTGTGGTCAGAAGGTACTAACTACTCGCTTAACAGTCATATCCGGGATATTCGAAGGGTTAAATCATTCTAAAAAATTTATATGGCCCTGCGATCGACCACGTGTGAAGGCTCTGCCTTTAGTCATGAAGGGGGGAGCTGGTGTCACGCCCGCCTTATTTGGTGGACTACGCTCACCGCAATTCTCTCTCTCTATGGGCCGCAACTTTTTTTTCAGATCTCAACACCAGCAGAAACTTCAGATGACAGCATCATTTCTCATGAGACCGGCACCATCAGACCCCTTTTTTTTAGGATCGAAGAACCACACACCATGTACCTTTTGATTAGTACAAGCAGACTCTGACACCACCTTTATTTAGTGTGTCTAAAATCAGACTGCCAGTTCTTTGTTACAGAGATATATAAAAAAACTGAAATATGACACAAAACACCAAAGACTCCCCCCCCCAGTTCTAGCCCCTCCTCCTATGCTAATAGCTTGCTACCCCCCTCGCCCACATTGCTTTTTTGTTCTCATTATACCTTTTTTCTCCTCTTACAGAGTCATAAAACTAGCTCCCCCCTTCGTGACTAAAGCCAGAGCCTTCACATGTGGCCGATCGCAGGGCCATAAAAAATCTTTAGAGTGATTTAACCCTTTGAATATCCCAGATATGACTGTTAAGCAAGTTGTTAGTACTTTCTGACCACACATACGATAACTGATGAACCCCAAACAGTCCAGTGGGCCCTTCTGTTCATAACAGGGTGTAATGAAGCATCTCAACTGGTGGTTTTCCAGTTGATGCTTGCAAGAAAATATGTTATTTTCTGTATTGTTTAACAGTGAATTTAATAAAACTATGCCTAATTAAAATATGTTACTCTTGTTAGAACACTACAGTGTGTTTACACCTGCCTC